>OX465282.1:116054024-116095336 GCA_949987705.1 Thereva unica
CTGCTAGACTCTAGATCTATTAAAAATGAAAAAATCTTCCATTACGAACTAGAAAATGGGCGAAGGTTCTAAAAGTTAGATAAAGGAGCTTGGATATATAAATGTGGGGGAAACAGCATTGAAAAAGTCAGTTTGATTTGAAAGTATTTTAAATGTACTAAAGCGTAAAGTGTGAGATATTAATTTGCAAGTGATAATAAGTGAACTCTAAGAATTGTGTTGTTACCAAATTGTCTTTGGTTTTTAATCAATAAGTTTTTGTGTGGATAATTAAAAAGTTTATTCCTTAATTAATCCAACCAATCCGTTAAGCCGTAAAAACGAAACAATATCCTCCAATTTTGTAGACTGGTCAGTACCGAGAGACTGGTGAGAGAGATTTCTTTATTATAATTATAATGGAAATCAGAGGAAAAAGTCTGTGTCACAATAAACGGAGCATTTCCACACAGAATAAAGAAGACTTAATAAAGTGCCTTCACCGCATAAAGCACACATTTTTTCACAAGCCACCGCGGCTTCTTCCCTTTTTCGTAATAGTATTGAAAAATACATATACTGGAACTTTTAGTTATTTTTCTCCACAAAATTTTCAACCACTGCCCCAATGTTTATACACTTAAAGTAACACTCGAACTGTCACCTTTCAAATGAGTGTTTAGTGGTGTCGCTGGGATATATTTATTTACAATTAATAATAATAATCCTTACTAATATTATAAATGCGAAAGTAACTCTGTCTGTCTGTCTGTCTGTCTGTCTGTCTGTCTGTCTGTCTGTCTGTCTGTCTGTCTGTCTGTTACGCTTTCACGCCTAAACCACTAAACCGATTTTGATGAAATTTGCAACAGACATAGTTTAGACCTTGGAGACGGACATAGGCTACTTTTTATAGAGAACAAAAGGGTTGAAGGGGGTGAAATGGGGTTCAATAAGTTGCAAGGGGATTTTTTTCTATTGTATAAAAAGTAACTGACTGACAGACAACGCACAACTTAAACCGCTAGAGCTAAAGGGCTGAAATTTTGACAGTGCATCCCTATAATGGCGTGGACATCCACTAAGAAGCGATTTTTCGAAATTCATCCCCTAAGGGGGTGAAATGGGGCTTATCCAAACCGTTGGAGCTATAGGGCTGAAATTTTGACAGTGCATCCCTATAATGGCGTGGACATCCACTAAGAAGCGATTTTTCGAAATTCATCCCCTAAGGGGGTGAAATGGGGTTTACCCAAACCGCTGGAGCTATAGGGCTGAAATTTTGACAGTGCATCCCTATAATGGCGTGGACATCCACTAAGAAGCGATTTTTCGAAATTCATCCCCTAAGGGGGTGAAATGGGGTTTACCCAAACCGCTGGAGCTATAGGGCTGAAATTTTGACAGTGCATCCCTATAATGGCGTGGACATCCACTAAGAAGCGATTTTTCGAAATTCATCCCCTAAGGGGTGAAATGGGGTTTATCCAAACCGTTGGAGCTATAGGGCTGAAATTTTGACAGTGCATCCCTATAATGGCGTGGACATCCACTAAGAAGCGATTTTTCGAAATTCATCCCCTAAGGGGGTGAAATGGGGTTTACCCAAACCGCTGGAGCTTTAGGGCTGAAATTTTGACAGTGCATCCCTATAATGGCGTGGACATCCACTAAGAAGCGATTTTTCGAAATTCATCCCCTAAGGGGGTGAAATGGGGTTTATCCAAACCGTTGGAGCTATAGGGCTGAAATTTTGACAGTGCATTCCTATAATGGCGTGGACATCCACTAAGAAACGATTTTTCGAAATTCATCCCCTAAGGGGGTGAAATGGGGTTTACCCAAACCGCTGGAGCTATAGGGCTGAAATTTTGACAGTGCATCCCTATAATGGCGTGGACATCCACTAAGAAGCGATTTTTCGAAATTCATCCCCTAAGGGGGTGAAATGGGGTTTATCCAAACCGTTGGAGCTATAGGGCTGAAATTTTGACAATGCATTCCTATAATGGCGTGGTCATCCACTAAGAAACGATTTTTCGAAATTCATCCCCTAAGGGGGTGAAATGGGGTTTATCCAAACCTTTGGAGCTATAGGGCTGAAATTTTGACAGTGCATCCCTATAATGGCGTGGACATCCACTAAGAAGCGATTTTTCGAAATTCATCCCCTAAGCGGGTTTACCCAAACCGCTGGAGTTATAGGGCTGAAAGTTTGACAGTGCACCCCTATAATGACGTTTACATCCACTAAAAAGCGATTTTTCGAAATTCATTCCCTAAGGGGGTGAAAAGGGGTTTATCCAAACCGTTGGAGCTATAGGGCTAAAATTTTGACAGTGCATCTCTATAATGGCGTGGACATCCACTATAAAGCAATTTTTCGAAATTCATCCCTTAAGGGGGTGAAATAGGGTTTATCCAAACCGCTGGAGCTATAGAATTGAAATTTTAACAGTGCATCCCTATAATGACGTGGACATCCACTAAAGAGCGATTTTTCGAAATTCATCCCCTAAGGGTGTGAAATGGGGTTTATACAAACCTCTAAAGCTATACGGCTGAAATTTTGACAGAGCATCCCTATAATGACGTTTACATCCACTAAAGAGCGATTTTTCGAAATTCATACCCTAAGGGTGTGAAATGGGGTTTTTACAAACCGCTAAAGCTATAGGGCTGAAATTTGGACAGTGCATCTCTATAATGGAGTGGACATCCACTATAAAGCGATTTTTCGAAATTCATCCCCTAAGGGGGTGAAATGGGGTTTATCCAAACCGCTGGAGCTATAGGGCTGAAATTTTGACAGTGCATCCCCTTAATGACGTGGACATCCACTAAGAAGCGATTTTTCGAAATTTATCCCCTAATGGGGTGAAATGGGATTAACCCACACCGCTGAAGCTGGAGGGCTCTAATTTTGACCGTGCATCACTACAATGACGTGGGCATCCACTTAGGGACGATTGAAATTTATCCCCTAAGGGGGTTAAATGGGGTTAAGCCAAACCGCTGGAGCTAAACGGCTGAAATTTTGACAGTGCATCGTGGACATTTACTAAGAAGCGATTTTTCGAAATTCATCCCCTAAAGGGGTCAAATTTGGTTTACCAAACTACTGGAACTACAGGGTTGAAATTTGGACAGTGCATCCCTATAATGACATGGACATCCACTAAGAGGCGAGTATTCGAAATTCATCCCCTAAGGGGATGAAATGGGGTTAACCCAAACCTCTGAAGCTGAAGGGCTGAAATTTTGACAGTGCATCCCTATAATCACGTAGAAATGAATGACTCGAAATTCACTTTATTTAATATTCATTTGTGATTGCTTCATAATTTCTTACATCCACGTAAATAGGCGAACATACTTAACGAACGTTCGTCAAACCCTAAAATGTCACTTTTCTTGATGACATATACATGCCAATCTACTTTAAAACTTGCAGATTTGTTGAGGAGAGGTGATATTCGCAGTAATTTGTTTACCATATTTATTAAAAAAATGCACTATAATAAACCCTTTTTAGGGATAATAACAGCTGACTTTTTTGTTGGTTTTTTTTTAAGGAAAACATCGCACATAATAAACAGTTTTTAAAGGCGTTGCAAGGCACGCGGGTTTTATGCTAGTAATAACTATATTTAAACAAAGTACACAAGATTTACATCTTTTAGAGTACAACAATTTATGGATATAAACAAAATGAGTTTACTTGACAATTATAACTAAAATTAAAATTAATATTACAACTAGCATAATAAAAAGAATTCAAGAGAAAAAGATAGAGACAGAAAGTAGAATTAAAATTGAGATTGAAGTGGGGAGTGATAGAGGTAGTGAGAGAAATATATATATCTAGTGAGAAGAAGAAGATAGAAAAAGAAATGCATGTCTTCTGAATGTTGTGGCTGTGCTCATTCTCTGAATGTGGTTAGGAAGATTATTCCAGATTCTGAGAGTATGCACAAAGAAGGAACGACTACCAATTAGGGACGAATGAGCAGGAATCAGGAATTTGATGGATCTCAAGGATTGCAAAGGAAAAAGGAAGTCAGAAAGGTAGCAAGGGCTTTTGGTATAAAAAACCTTATGCAAGAGAAGTAAAGCCATGAGATCGAGGGATTGAAAGAGCTCACAACCCAGTAAGGAGTTTTGGACACCCGACACATGTTCAGATCTTCTCATATGAAAAATGAACCTAATGCAATCATTAAATGCCACTCTAAGACGCTGACGGCAGGATGAGTCGAAGAAAATATATACCAGCGAGCCATAAAGGAAATGAGGAAAAACAAGAGATTTAACACTAGAACTACCAACAGTTGTTGTATACCTATTTCTACCAAACCGGTCATTTTGACAAAATGTAAAAATTTAACAAATAGGTATATCACATATGTATCTCAGCAGAATAAAGGTGCAAAATCAAAATAATTTATAATATTATTAAATACATAAATTTAAGAAAAGTCATAATATTTTTATAAAATATTAAATAAAATTTAAAGGGAAAATCTTATGAAGAATTGATGCAACCGGTCATTTTGACCGGTCGGTAGTTCTAGTGTTAATAAGTTTGACTCGAATAGGCGAGGATAACAGATTGCCATGTAGCCATAGTTTACGAAGTGTGCCATAGATTTTAGAGAGCAACAATGAGACATGATTGCAGCAGGAGAGTTTGGAATTGACAACAATACCCAGGTTTTTGGCACAGTCAACGATTGGAAGGGGAATATTATTAAGTAAAAGAGGTGAGAAACCATCCGGGGACAGTGAGCGACGACTAAGGAAAAGTACTTGCGATTTAATTGGATTTAACTTAAGGAAATCACTAGAACTCCATTCGTGGTGCTATTGAGTTCAGACACACAATTTTCAATGTGATTAGTAGGACAAGAGGTATATAGCTGCAGATCATCAGCATACAAATGAAAAGAGCAGCGACGGATAACAGAGGGAAGAACATTAATATAGAGGGAGAACAGCAAAGGACCAAGAACCGAACCCTGAGGCACACCTGCAGGAACACATAGGAAAGAGGATGTAACATTATTATGCCGAACACACTGAGATCTATTAAAGAGAAGAGAAGAGAAAAGACGAACAGAAGAAGAGGAAAAGTGATACCGTTGACTAAGTTTATGGAGCAGATGCGAGTGAACTACAGAGTCGAATGCTTTGGAGAAGTCAAGAAGAACTAGTATTGCTATGTCACCTCGGTCAAGGGCGGAACGAAGATGAGTTGTAACCTTCAATATAGCAGTTTGGCAACTGTGAGATTTGCGGAAGCCAGATTGGAGTTTAGAAAGGAAATTATAAGAATCAAGATGTCTCAAGACTTGAGAAGATACAATTTTCTCAAAAACTTTAGCGAGAAAGGGTAGAATACTAATTGGGCGAAAGTCTGCCAGATTAACGGAGGAGGACTTTTTAGGAATGGGAGCCACTATGGCTTTTTTCCAGACTAATGGTACTTGGGAGGTTGTCAGGCAATAGTTTACAATATGCGTGATGGCATCAACGATTAAAGGGGAGAGAATCTTGAGAAAGTGAGGAAAAATACCATCATAACCAACGCTATTGGACGAAATGGAATGCAATATGCCGAGTACTTCAAGCGAGTCAACACAATAGAAATTAAAACCGTCAGATAATAGAGAGTTGGTAGAAGGGGAATCGGAAGTGGAAGACAGTGGGAAATTTGGAGGAGATTGAACAAAAGAGTTTACATCAACATCAAATGAGTTAAGCTCAGAGGTATGAATGCCTAGAGACCGAAGGTTAGACCAAAGACGTTTAGGGGACAGAGAAGGATCGAGCTTACGTGAGTAAAATTCACGCTTGGCCGATTTGACTTTACTATTGATTAAGTTGCGAAGATTTTTGTACTCACTGAGGTGTCTCGGGATCCTAGTACTGCGATAGCGTCTGTACAAGAACCCACGCTCAACAATCAATTTGCGGATTTCATAAGAAAACCAGGGACAAGGTGGAGATTTACAACGTCTTCTTATAACTATAGGGACTCATTGATTAAACAGGGATTGGATGAAAGAATTCAAGAGATCAACCTTAGTATCAACACAGGTGGCATTGTAGATATCAGCCCAAGGTAAAGACGAAGTAAATTCAGAAAGGCGAGCAAGATTGATGTTATTGAAATCGCGGTATGAAAAGAAGTTAGGTAAGGAGGGAGGGTGAAAGGTAAAACGAAGGGAGAGGAAGAGAATATCGTGATCAAGATAGCTGGGAGGAGAGATTTGGTTATGTTTTAATACTAAATTGGCGGATGTAGCAGTGATAACATCAAGGAGCGATGGGTTATGGCAATTCAAAAATGTGGGCAGTTGATTTAGAATACTAAGGTCCAATGACCCCAAAAAGTATTTGAGTATGTTCGCTCGTTCATTGGCCTTTAGCAGATCAACATTAAAATCACCAGCAGCAATTATGTTATCATAATGACGGGAGAGACTAGACACGAGACCGAAGAAGTGAGTATCAACATCAGGTGTAAATACATTAGGTGGGCAGTAAACACTGACAATAACACATTTGTCATATGGTGATTTTATTTTCACTGCAATGAATTCAAATTGTGAGCCAATTGACGCCATCTATCAAGGAAAGGATACATAACCTTCAACTAGTTGCTGTAAATTTTGCAATTCGACAGTTAAAGATGAATGGCCAGATATGCCAGAATAACGAATTGAATGGAAATTCTCTAAATCCGGTAAATTTCTTTTGTATAAAATATGGTTTAAGTGGAAATAAATAAAAAAAAAAGTGGGACAGTTTAATAAAAAAAATGCGATTAAGTGTAATTTGATATAAATTTGAAAAGAATAAAGAAACCGGAAAAGGTTTAATTTATAACCAGAATAGGTTTTATAGAAATTTCGAATGTCCCACAAATTCTAGGGGATTTGTTCGTAAGGTACATAAGCTGCCTGGGTCATAAACTGAAACAACAAAGTATCAAGTTACGTGACCAGCTTAAAAAAACCAAATCCTTAACTTATGTATTTTCAGGATGTATATAGTTTATATGTATTTTTTTCATACAATTTATCTAAAGAAAAGCTTTTGACCTCGGGAGTTTTATATTCATATTTACCATCAGGACAATCCAGAAATTCCTTTCTGCCCTTTAATCTTGAGCCCCTTTTAAAAGTTCATAATTATGACAGCCAAAAAGAGAGAATTTCTTCCCTTTCGTATTTGTATTCGCGTCAGGTTCGTCCCTGATTTCAGTAACATGACAATTCAAATCGTTAAGTAAAAAGCCACTTTTAGCATAACCCTATGATAAAAGAAGTAGACCCTCAGAGGGAACCCTTCTACTCGGTGCCTGCTCCTTTGTTATGTGACCCTCATTTTCGTAAGGAGGCAGGAAAAAATCTTCTTTTGCCCTTAAGGCATGCCTTGATGGAAATGTTGGAGCCTCGAGGGTGGATGGATGCTGCTGTTGTTGGGGGTGGGCGAAATGGAGCTGGTAAAAGTCACAATAAAACAAAAAGGGTTAAAGAGAGCAAACATTTTGAATACGAAAGAGGAGGATATTCACAAAACTATTGCCCAAAGGTGTCCAACACAAGAGATAAGCAATCTTTTTTTTCTTCTTCAGCGGCTCGAGAGTGTCCTTGCATGCTTTTATGCTCCTCATGTTAAAAGGAGCCTCTGCCTGAACCTGTTGAGCGGATCCACTTTGTGTAGTTTACAATGTGACAGATTCGAAAAAAGGAATCATAATACATAATTCGAGACCGGACTTTTATGAGTGTTATGAGAACATCGTTATTTTTTTATTTTTATCCCCCCATTTCTGCCCTGTGCTCGGCTTCCCTTTGATTTAAGGATGGGTGAGTCATTGAAATCTGCTTGTTTCTTTTTTATTGTACTTTTGTAGCAATTTATCTCCGCAGGACCTAAACCAGAAACGAATCCTGGTTTGTTACCAAATAAAAGTCGGTATTATGTCAAGTATAACCGATGGCTATTCAGGGAAGGGTTTTGTTTGCCAAAGGATCAATACGATTGTGGTTACAGACATTGGGTTTGAGGAATAACATACATACGTATTTATTATATTTATTTACTTGGCAGAAAGATGCTGGGATACCCTGTGACGTACAGGGGGGAATGAATGAAAGAAAAAAAATATTTTTCGACTCTCTTTCGACTTTTTTTTTTACTTTCACTTTCTTTCCCAAATGTACACGAACTTTCCAAGAACCTGAAAATTTAGAAAATCTTGTTAGCCTATCAATTTCGTTAGTTAAGTGTACAAATGGAGGTGAATTGTGGTGAATCACAAGAATTTTCGTTTGGAAACAAGATTTTCAAACCTAAATAGGTTTATATGTAATGAAATCAAGTTTAGGTAACGAGGAAGTCCAAAAATGAGATTGGGCGAATATTTTTCTTAAATGAATGATTGTAACAAATTCAATTTAAATGATTTGTGGAAAGCATCATTCAATAGTGGAGGTAGAATTATTTTAGCTAAATGGACCCCTACGGATTTATATTAGAAATGACTTAGTTTTCTGTTTTGTTTAATTTATTGCTATCCAATAAAAAAATAAAACAAAGCATAAATGAAGAGTAGGCGAAAAAACTAAAGGCCCATGTCCAATTTTAAAAATTGCTCTGAACTGTTTGCAGGGTTTGTAGTTTAGTGTAATGGACACAGTTCTCTCAAAAAACTTAAAAGGGCCAGCCATGGACATCCTCACCGAGTATCTACACATTGCCGTGGTGGTGGGTCTTGCGAGTCTCGTAGTAGCCAGCGTTGCCAACTGATTCTGAGAGGAAAACTGTATATTAGTTCGAAAAAAACTGTATAAACTGTAGAAGTTACAATAAAAAAACTGTAAATTCTCAGTTTTTTTTAATGAAAAAAAAAAAAATTGAAAAAGCCAATGCATATGCTATGCTTTCCCTATCCTTTGCAAGCCACTATATAATGAAACACTAAATACATTTTTATATGTATTCTAATCATTCAAATAATTAATTCGAATTTGTTGTTAATAATTGTTGTGAACATTCTATTCCCTATGTATGTGTATGTTTTATATATTTAATGTAAGTTGGAAAACCGGTGTTAGCCAAAATAAAAATCTATCGTTGGAATTACGTTGAGCCAGGACATAATCCCGATGACTTGGGCAATAATGATAAAGTATTTCATAATACATCTACAGGTTAAATATAACAATTTTTGTCTTTTTTTATGTCACTGTAATAATCACTTTTCTTTTTTCAATAATCAAATGATGTATGTAATTTTTTTGTTTATAGCTAGTGAAGAAGATAGTTTAGAAATAACTGAGGAGAAACGATGTCAGAAGTACATGATTACTCATGATACTTATACTCTGTAATAAAATATTTATATATGAGATAAGGTCGGAAGGGAGGTGATAAGGTAGGTACAAGACATTGACAAAAAAAAACTGAAAATACAAAAATAAGTTAATATAAATGTTTTTATTTCAAGGAAAGTTATTAAACTTGTACTTCTTGTATATCGCGAAATATGTTTTACGGAATTTTAGATTGGGGGAATTCCCGATTATGACACGTTGAAACTTGATTGCGGTCAAATATAGTAACACTGCTTAACCGTATAATGGGGGTAAAACTGCTTTATTAACATGCTTATAATTGCCAAAAAAAAATGATAGATGGCTTTAAAATTGCTTTTCTAAACTGATTTAAAGCAAACAATTTTTAAAATTATATTTATTATTAATATAAACATATTTTAAATTTATTTGAATTAAAAGGTTTTAAAAGTTTTTTTTTAATAATGGAAAAAACTGTAGAATTGAAACTTGAAACTGAAAACTGAACAATTTGTAAAAACAGTAGATCTACAGTTAAAACTGTAGGGTTGGCAACTCTGGCAGTAGCATTAGATTATGTCGGCGGTGGTTAGCTGGTAACCAGCAAGCAACCGGTAGGGACACCCATATTGAACAGGCTAATTCCGAAGAGGCAAGGTATACATATATATTTCCTTTCCCTTTTCTCTTTTTCCTTTTTCCATTCCCCTTCCCATTTTCCCCACTTCTAAGCTAATCTGTTTACCGTACTGATGGCTGCATGGCCAGCCAGTGGGTAAAGAGTGCTGGTTGCAAACGGTTCCCTCCGATGCCCAAGCAAGGTCGGAGAGTAAAAGTGGTGTCCTGGTATGCAGCTCTTGCAGGATGGACCCCTTTTTCCTCACTACTCGTGGGACCTTTTATGGAAAGATCCAAGAATATAAAACAAAATGATTGCCTCCAGTCTGGGGGTTCAAGAGTACAAACCTGCTGTCTTTAATGGCAGTAACCCTGGTAAAGGGTAAAAGGGAGCTTTAGACTTTATTCCGAAGCTCCTCAATTAGCTGCATCCGTGCAGTCTCCCAATGCCTCTAAAAAGGCTGCAAAGACTATAGCGCCTTTTGGCTCTGAAGGCGCTCCACCATCAAAGGCGAAGTTCCAAGAGCAGCGCAGCGCCAAAATAATCCTTGCTTGATTTGAGGGAGTATAATTCGCAAACTGCCAACCCAACACCAAAGCGTCAGAGGCTCCTTGAGAAGCTTAATCTGCTTCTTCTTCGATGGCTTTACAGCCCAATTCGAGCCTTGGGCTCCATCAGATTCTTCCTCCAGACGTCTCTCTGCTCTGCAGCTTGTCTCCAGTTTCTTGTGTTGAGCAGTTTGGCTGCATCGGCCTTAACATTATCTTCCCACCTAAACCGTGGTTTGCCAACTGGTCTTTTGCCATCTGGTAGTAGATACAGGGCTTTTTTTGGTATCCTTGAGTCATCCATTCTTCGGACATGGCCGGCCCAACGTAAACGTAGTAGTTTGGCATGGGTCGAAAGTTTACATTCTTTGTATAAGTCGTACAATTCGTGATTGTAGCATATTCTCCATGTACTGTCTTCATTGATTGGGCCGTATATCCTTCGGAGAACCTTCCTCTCAAATATATCCAGCTTGTCTGCGGATTTCTGGGAGATACTCCAAGCTTCACATCCATACGTAGCTACTGTACGTATTGATGGTTTTAGCCATCGTAAAATTATTTTAACAAGAGGTGAGCTTGGCGAGGTCCATTATATTTTGGCGGACTGGAAATAATGAGCCCGGGCTATTTCATAGTAATCTATGCATGAATATAGAAACCCTTGAATACATCCTAATCATATGGCCTTGCGTTGATGGTCACGTAAGTGATATGTTGAATCACTTTGATTTCATAAACATTTGTGACCACACACCAAATTAATAATTTTTTCAATATCAACATTAAGTTTTTAACGTACGAATGCATAAAAAATCCGAGCATGCTGGGATTGATTTCGGATGTCGGAAGTATACGCACGTACACGTACAACTAGCTCGCACTTATGCCGGATTCATCGTTGCGGATGATTCGCGCCGCACTTATGTACGCGCATACTTTTTGTATGAAAAATTGTACCTTTCTCAATTTTGGGAAATTTTTGGGATTTTTTTTTCTCTCTCAAAAAAAGTTGAACCAACTTCAACTTTTGTGCGGCGGATTTTAAAAATTGTCAAAAAAATCATATGTTTTTGATGAAAATTGTCTGAAAAACTGTCAAATCATACAAAATGTGCGGCACACTATGACTACAACAATGAATCGAAGTTCAGCTGACTCTCTTTTTGGGAAATTTGTGCGACGCGACTCATCCGCAACGATGAATCCGGCATTAGTGTGCGAGGTGCCATAGTAGTCGGAGTATCGGGATTGTTCTGGCGAATTCATACGTGTTCGTACAAGACAAATTCGTTCGAAAACGTATCCAGTGTGCGATCAGCCGTACTTTCGTAGACTATTAGAAAGCGATCGACTAGGTCAATACGAGCTTTATATGACAGGCACTACGGCAACGTGAGCTGCCTGATAAAATAATGGAAGTGATAAAAGCCCTATACAACAATTCCAAATGCCGAGTTCTTCACAATGGAAAATTATCCAACAGCTTTGAGGTGAGTTCAGAATTACGACAAGAATGCCTACTTTCACCATTACTATTTCTTATAGTTCATTACATCCTTGTCAGACCAAAATGTGTGATACCAATATAGCTTGTGTAACAGCCATATCCAAGACACATCTCATTGGAAAATCCAGAGCTTTAATATAATTTTGTTCTGCTTTCTTTAATTTTGTAGGTCGGTAGTTCTGTGACAGAAGACATCAAAATCAGAGCTACAACACTGTAAAAAACTAAATTTCTTCCATGATCCAACTCCGTTATTTTATGCTCGGTTGATCTGATCTGGATGACGGTGTAAAAAGAACGCAGCTTATATAAAAATACCTTTCCGCTGACATAAAGCTAGATATAGTCCGCACCATAAAAGAAGGGAATCTCAAAATTGCTGTTTCCATGCCCAGTGAGAGTGTCATGATCCCACAAGCTAGCAACATCACTCCGTTTGTTAAAAAATATAAATTACCGGCTTATTTGTATCTACTCTCTTTTATGGTGGGGACCATACCAGTGTTCCCAATAGAAAAGTACCGATTGAGTTTTAAATTGTTTGCTACTACTTTAATCCTTGCATTAAAAGGTTGATTTTCAATTTTGTCTACAATCGTTAATCAAAAGGCACACATAAGCTGTAAACGTAATATCGAAGCTCCTCTCCATGATTCTTTCTTATTTTACTATAAGAACATAATTTGCAACTTTAAATATCTTAATCCAAACAAAAAGGAGCAAACTATGCGCATCATTCCTTCTTTAGTAAATCAATACCCCCGGATTGTTTAACCCCATTTCATACACTATCGAACAAAGCCACAAACACCTGCTATAAATACAAAGTAGCCCACTCTGCATTCCTTTCTCCAGCGCAAGCAAATTCTCGGTCTGTCCACTGCAATGTAAAATGTCATTTTAAGATAAAAGCAATAATCGCCTTCGGTGTTTGGATCGTGTATAAAACAGGCGACCGCCAAATCAATAGAAACGATCCGAAGAAATCCCGCAAACAGATATTCTCTGTGCTCCGGTATTCCATCGCAACAATATCCAACAAACAGATTTGGGGTCGTGTTATCATAGTTGCTATCAAAGCCTGGCATTGATCCCAGTACTAATGTCAGCAAAAAGGCTTGCCTCCCCTGCATCCCCCGACCGGCATTAAAGAGAGCCCCACACCGGGGCATGAACAGTAGACGTAGTAGGTAGCTATGGTCCTTTAGCAGTGCTGTATATACATTCTGGTACACCAGATTAGAATGAGGACATGCAGGAGGGGCTAACACACAGCAGCACAACCGACAAACACGTCCTGAGTGCCACTATATATGGAGTAGAGCACGTGCATCTAGGCTTCTTAACATTTAATGTAGTAGTTGTGAATTCTTACCCCGTCCACAGGACAAACTCGACATTGTCTCCTTGTTTGGATTTCATTGCCAGGGTGGCCGACTCAAGTAGACTCCACGGGCTATCACAGAGGTAATCTCCAAAACGACCTGGTGTACGTCCGGATGGACTCGCCTGATGGTGCTCTATGTGCCAACAACCTAAAATGAGAAAATATAATCAAATATTAAAATTGAATTCAATAATAATTGCCGGATCCCCAGGCTCCGGATCCGGATCATAACAAGACAGCTGAGGAATAGTGTTGTTTGCATGCTAGTTGTATTTGCCTGGGCCAGGTGAATGCAGTCACCACTGTGCCCGGCTCCATTATCCACGTTCCGAGCAACGAAAATTAAATTGGATGCTACTAATTGGAATCTGATTCCACTCAGTGGTATCCAAACTAATTGCTCACCCAGGATTGTTGGGGGATCCTCGGAAATGAGATGAGATTGCATATTTCTACACTAATGATGGCTGCTGGTATGACTGTTCATAATACGGCAATTCCGGGCCCGAGCAATTACCGTCAGGTTGATGCCCATCGAAAAAGACATTCGCCGGGTCTAAGGATACAAGATGTATAGTCCTGTCAGCTAGCCAGCCATCACCGCCATCATCAAAGTAGCAGAAACATGGACGGCATAAAACGAGGCTTATTCCATAAGTCCGCAACAGAGCGGTACAAATAAATCAGACAGCGAAAATGTATCCTGCTTAGGTATTCTGTACTCGACTCAGGATCAAATGGATGCCGTGTTGATTCAAGGATCCCTTATGGGACTATATCGGTGTGGGACCAGGAGGTTAATATACCATCGAAACAAGGCCATGATTTCGGTTCGATTTGTTTTCCTTTTCGGTAGATGGAATATTTTATAAGCCAAAATATCCTTTTTCTGATATGATTGAATCGAGAGTTTCTGCTAATTTTCCACCGGTTTGGATAATATTTTCTTGTTTATATGATGATCCCGTCGTTATTTATATTTTATTAAAATGTTCTTTCCCTTTCTTGTTTTACGTAACACGTTCACTTGTGCTTTGTGTTAAAGGTGAACCGAGTCGTGTTTAAGGGGATGTTTTACGTAAGAAATTTTCCCGTAAGCGAATTTTGGTAATGCGAAATAAATGTAATTTGGAGCTTCATTGAAATTATGGCATCTAAGAGCTCATATTCGAGTTGAGTGATTTGAGGTATTAACTATAGGTTTTACAAGCATTTTTTTGCATAGAATTATATCATCCACGACAGCATTTATTATGTAAGATTGAATTATCCAAAACCATTCAAAAATACACAGCTTTGTTAAACGACTTTTACGAAATCAAATCAGTGCCGAGGTAGATGCTGTTTTCTGGCCTGATTAATGTAAGAATTTCGTAATATCATGTTTCCATCGCACTTGAAATCCGCAGGTTTTGATAAAACGATTTGGCAAAATCAAAATGTGTTTCCATCGCACCAGGCAGTTTTCGCTTGTCATAACAAACTTGCACATCTAATTTTAAAAACCTAATTACATATATCAACAAAACTGAGGAATTTGGAAAGAATAGGCTGTAAAATAAGGAAAAAATATAAACATTCGTTTAAGCTCCATTTTAAACGTTAAAGATAGAAAATTTAAAAATGACAAATTCGTACTGTCAAAATTTTTTACAGCTGAGAAATTTCCCCAAACTGAGTACACTTGCTGAATAGGCTGAATAGTCATTACCACGATTTCGATCGAGATTTCATTGAAATCTCCTCCGAAAGGCGATTTCATTTTATATGCTTAAACATGAGATTTCGTCCGAAATCCTCATTTTTGCCGAAATCAGAAGATTTCGAGGGCGATGGAAACATGGTATAAGTTATGTAAAGTGAAATTTTGGGAGATTTTATAGAGACTTTGAAAAGAGTCCAAATTCGACTTTTTTGTCAACATATAACCAGATAATTTCTGGAGTCAAAAATTTGACAAAGCCTCCACAAAATCCATCTACTAGAAAAACTTGTGGGAATGCTTATTGTGCCAAATTTTTGCCCGAACAGAGTACTGCTTTGCGCTGTCAAAATTTTGCTGTGGTGTGCATGGCAAGAAATGCATATTTGTTCAGCGTTGTATTGCTTGCGTGGTTGTCGAGTGCATTTCATACAATGCAAATGCAGTGTCTTTTTTATATGACAGCAGTCTTTGAAATACTACTTACTTTAATAGCTCTTTAAGCGGGATGCGGTCTAGGCAGGCCTCTCTAATATTTGAAATATTCTGTATAAACTTGCACGCACGTAAGACAATGCAAAAAGATTTATTACCAGGATTAGACAGATAAAGAGTATTAACCTTTTACTGAAGAACAGGCGAAAAGTCGGGCACTAAGTTCATTTGATGCATACAAAACGCTCGAGAAAACTAAAAAAAGCAAGAATAACGTTTTATGAAATGAGTTAGACCAGCAGTCGGCAATCCATATGCATTGGGGTGCCACAAAACAGATAATTTTAAACTAATGCACATTAGGCGAGCCACAAAATCAAACATATGAAAATAATTTTATTTGTGTAGTAAAAAATTTTCACAAAGCAACTTTAAGGCCACAATTTACATACAAGGCGGCGGCAGACCGGGTCTGAAAGATCGGCCGGGCGTGGCCCTTCAGATCACATCGGCAGGTATGGCCCGAAAAAGGCCACACATTACTCACTCCGACTGAGGGATGAGGACTTCAGGCATCCGTGGACTGCAGATGACCTCATGATTTCCTACGTACCTACACACAGGAGACGACAACAGCTTAGCGTGGCAGGTTGTTTATTCAAGTCAAATAATCTTCGCGGCCTCAACCGAAAGACTGAAAAGAAGTTCAGATTTTCAGGCCCGCACTGAAAATAAATACCCATAGACTTAAAGATTTTTGGTTTCCGGGGTTGCAGGCGCCATTGAGTGGGCGGCCAATTAGTGTGTGGTGATACTAGGCCTCAAGGCTTGCTGGCGGCCAGTATGTGGATGACTGAATGGGGCCTTTCTATCAACGTTCGAGTGAACTGTGTGCATATGATATGAAAGAGCATGCCAACGCGATTGTCGACGTGCCATCACAGATCTTCTCGTGTCTCATCTAGTGGCCTGCGTGTCATAGGTTGCCGATCGCTGAATTAGACGATCAAAACTTTTAGACTATTTTTAGTGTGAAGAATTTGAATGCTGAGCAGAAATTAAAAATAGTTGTAAAATTTCTGAATATCTGTTTCCTGAAAAACTGGGTCACTAAGTAGTGGAGTCAGATATGCAAAACATAAGGAATGGTTTCGAAAATCGTGAATTTTTGCATTTTTTTCTTCGCAATAGGCTCCTACACCATGCAACCGATCTTAATGAAATTTTAACCATGGGCTATTTTCATTAACAGAAATAACATAGGCTATTCTATTACTTTCTAAAGCCAATCTTAGATGGCGCTGTCATGAAGGGCATCGCTGAAAATTTGAAAGTTCCCATGAAATTCAAAATTACCGCGGAAGTATGGCTGAATTTCCCAATTTTGTTCCAATTCCAATGAAAGTGGTTATCTAGGAGGTTTTAAGGTCGAAAATAAGATTGGGAGCCACTTTGGTAGTGCCGGTACACCTCCTGTAGTTCATCGAGTGGAAGAAGTTTGGAGTTGCCTTCATTGTGGAAAAGGAAATGAAATCACTGACGCTTGACTTCAAGCCAGTAAATAATAAAATATGTACGCTTCGGATTAAAACAAGACTACATAACATTAGTCTCATAAACGTCCATGCTCCCACAGAAGACAAGACGGATAAGGAGAAAGAGGAATTCTATCAGGAGCTAAGAAACGCCGTTAGACTAATACCGTCAAAGTAGGAAAAGAAGAGGAGTTCCTAGAAGCCATAGGAAAGCACAGCCTACATAAAGCTTGCTACCAATGACAATGGTAGTAGATTGATCGATCTCTTTAGCTCGAACTCAATGGTAGTAAGTTCAACAATGTTCCCGCACAAAAATATCCATAAGATAACGTGGTAGTCACCGGACGGGGTAACAAATAGTCAAATAGACCACGTCCTAATTGAGAGAATAGGGGCCACGAGTATACTGGATGTGAGAACTATGAGTGGAGCGTTCTGTGGCTCGGATCACTATCTCGTCAAAGTGAAATTTAGAACCCGGATAACGACCAAAACTCATAGAAGGCAAACACCACTAAGGTACGATATAGATAAGCTAAAAGTTGAAGAAAAAAGAGATGCCTATCAGAATGTTATCGTACAAACCTGAAAGAAGGAGTAGGAGAAGAGCCCGACATCGACAACAAATGGGAAAAACTGAAAAACAGCGTAAAGGGCTGGCCCCCATACAGACTAGAACTGACTGGTTTGATCAGGATTGTAGAGCCGCAATAAAAGAACGAAACCAAAGCCACCGGGAGTACATCGCGAAGCCCATAACATCAAGGATGGAAGTTTTTAAGCTAAAAAGAAGAACTGCAGACAAGCTGCGAAGAAAAAAGAAAAGAGAGTATCTAAACAGGAGGATCCTGCAGATACAGGAAGATAATTAGGCAAGCCTACAAAGGAACACGCCAGATCAGCAATAGATGGGAACCTATTAGCAGACCCGGATAGGATAAAGGAAAAATGGAGACAATATTTTTAAAACTTATTGAACCCAACCCCACGAATAAACGAAGACCCAAAAGAAACTTACACGATCACATATGTAACATCTGGGAGGAAGAAGTTATACCAGATGATTGGAAGAAAGCGATTATATGTCCAATCTACAAGAAAGGAGATAGATTAACATGCAAAAACTACAGAAGCATCACACCCCTGAGCACCAGCTACAAAACCTTCACAATCCTTGTGAAACAAAAACTAGTACCAAAAGCGGAAGGCCTTATAGGAGAATATCAAGCTGGTTTCAGGACAAACAGGTCAACATCGGACCAGCTGCTGACCTTAAAACAAATTCTGGAGAAAACCTGGGAAAGGAACGTAGATGTATACCAGATATTTGTCGAATTTTAACAGTCATATGACTCGGTAAACAGCGAGAGGTTGTGCAGGATCGTATTGGAATCAGGGGTGCCACTTTGGCTCTATAGAGCCATTTGTGGCTCTTTATCAAAAAAACTTTTAAAATTGGCTCTTTGGCTCTTTTTCAACTTAAATGGCTCTTTTGCCTTTTTCTTTCAACTTGATCTTGAATTTTAACTGATTTGGTTTTTCCTAATTACATACTCGCAAAGAATTTACCATTACTGTTACTGGATAAAAATTCAATATTTGATTTCAAGATTTGAAGATTTTAGAACTATCCTACAACTAATTTCTCTGGTCGACCATGCCTCCTACTCGTATGGTAAAGAAGAAGATTTGTTTTTGACATCTTATTGTTCGCGGTTTTCAATGTAATTTCTGTTGTGTTTGAATTTGGCTCTTTTTCTCGGAAAATTTGGCTCCAAAATTTTTTGTTTAGTGGCAACCCTGATTGGAATTAGGGGTCCCCTCAAAGCTGGTTTAACTGATCAATTACGCAACGGTACGCTCCCTAGCGAAAGTAAGGATCCAAAATGCAGTAACACAAGAATTCTAAGTGCGGCAAGGTTTTAGACAAGGAGATGGACTAGCCCCCATTCTTTTCAACTTGGCCCTAGAATGGGTAATAAGAAAGGTCTTTGTCTTCTTTGATCCGTTAGCTGGCGGTCCGAGCGGGACGTCCCCGCAACGGATACGCTGCTGTCGGTGCCGCTGGGTCCCGAACTCTATTCACCATTCGCTTCCATTCTTCTCGGTTTTTGGCGGTGTCTCGAGCCTCGGTAACTGATAATCGTTGATTCTTTAAGTCACCCTCGATATTCTTCAGCCAGGTTTTCTTCGGTGCCGATCGCTGCATTCTCCAGTCTGCAGGACGGTCTCGCCAGAGAAGTTTACGTGGCAAGCGGTTATCATCCATTCGGCAAACATGTCCAAACCACCGTAGTCGACGTTTTTGCATTTCTTCTTCGATCAGTGTTTGCTGATCGCATCTTTGTCTGACAACCTCGTTTCGAAGGCGATCACGGAGTGAGACACGGAGGATCTGCCTCAAACATCGCATTTGGAAGACCTCGAGCTTCTTAACGTCCGGTTTGAGCAGTGTCCACGTTTCAGATCCATAAAGAAGAATCGGAAGAATCAACGTTCGGTAAAGACGTAGTTTTGTTTTGATGGAGATATTTGCTCGTTTCCATATGCACCACTTGACCGAGGCGAATGTTGCTGTTGCCTGGCCGATACGGCTGTGAACGTCGGTCGTCGATGCTACTTTCGTTTCCTCAACCAATGATCCCAAATATTTGAACCTTGGAACCTGTTCGATTTGGGTTCCATCAGAGCCGGCGCTTGGGGTTTTTGCGCCCGGTGCACTATGACACATTGCGCCCCATATGCTGTTCATTTTTCAAGGACAATGGAAAAGGCACAAACTGCTCGCTGAATAGGAGAAATAATCTTCATAGTTTGCACAAAATTTAAGATTGTACCATAATAATGTGCATAACATAAAAAAATATTACATAGATAGGAAGTTGCACATGGGTCAACATCCAACCAACAAAAATCTGCTGAACATGTCGTTTGCGGAGAAGAGAGTAAGCGAAACGATGGGGCGGCAGATTTTTTGAACCTCTGAATGCCTTTACGGAATTTTTGAATCAACTTTTTGACAACTGTGTAGTTGTTGTGGTTTTGCTAGGAAAAAAAAAAGAAAAGCGATGGCAGAAGGGAGAATTAATATCTAAAGCCAACAACAAGTTGGTTCTTGTGAAACCCCGTGCGATTTTTCATCGAATTTCAGAAGGAAATGGACGATAACAACGACAATTTTTATGGGTTCCACTTACCGAACTGCGCAAATTCGAGCAAATTGATGTACTGAGCTTCAATTTTCTCCTGAGTTCCCATACAGTTTCACATATTGAATTCAGACATAAATAAAGCCTGGGTTCGCCCAACAGAACATGAAATTGAGATTAAAAATAAAAAAAGCTCGCTAAAAAGAGAGTAATCAACCGGAACAAAGAAATATCATTCCAGTGAGCTTTTGCATTTCTAACATCTGGCGAGAAAGCAACAACAGTTTCAAGTATGAACTGAACATGCCAGTCAGTGAAGCCACTTATACCGATTGAATTGTTCTCAAGTTCTTGCCACAAGGATTTTTTCTCTTCTCATTTCGTTCATTTACGTCTTTTAACAATTCTTGAAACATAATTTTAAAGTACAATAACAGCGCCCTCAAGAGAAAGCGACATCAATCATGGTGTTGACCAATAAACAATTCAGAGCCATCGGTAATAAATTTCCTTTGTGTGAGTGAATATGGTACTTTATACAGAATTTTCAAAAAGTGCTCCAAAAAATGAGATATTTCTTTCACTTGGATCTCTAGAGACTTCCTGCACGAGGAGAAGTGAAAGGACCCCGCAAACTTTCTATGGAAAAACGGTCTCCGTCAAATCACTTGATATTGTGATATTAGATTCTTCGTACCCTTCTGATGAAAAGTCATCACGGGCACGAAGCACGAAACCTGAAATTTTTAGTCCAAAATGCCCTTTGAAAACTTCGACTTCGGCCGAAAATCAATTTTTTATGTTTGACTGATTCTGATCTTTCAACTAAAGAATAAAAAAATAATCGCTATCACATGTTAGTACGAAAACATTTATAACGATTACAATGTCCCTTTGCAAAAATTGAATTTAAAAAAAAAAAAAAAAATTACTTTTTTTATGCAAAATAGTGATTGTGTGTTGTTGAAATACGATATTTAATGCATTCAAGCGACAATTTGATGGGAAAATAATAAAAATAGAAGCAAAAACCTACATCGAAAAAAATTGATTTTCGGCCGAAGTCGAAGTTTTCAAAGGGCATTTTGGACTAAAAATTTCAGGTTTCGTGCTTCGTGCCCGTGATGACTTTTCATCAGAAGGGTACGAAGAATCTAATATCACAATATCAAGTGATTTGACGGAGACCGTTTTTCCATAGAAAGTTTGCGGGTCCTTTCCCCGTTTTATCTTGCATGAGAAAGTACAGGGACATAAATTGGGCAAATTTGTTTAATTTCTTGAATCCGTGAGAATTCTTTTCAGTTTTTTTTTTGTGCAAAGTTTTAATTTTTTTTGCGCCCCTGACAAACTGCGCCCGGTGCAAGTGCACCATTCGCACCTATGAAAGCGCCGCCCCTGGGTTCCATCGAGGTGAACACTGGCTCTTGATCCATCCGTTGTGAGCACTTTGGTCTTTTCCGCATTGATTTTTAACCCGTATGATTGGGCGATGCGGGAAATGTCGTATAAGATGTCCGTTGCTTCGGCATCCGTGTCGGCGAAAACAGCGCTATCGTCGGCGAACATTAGGTCTGTTACGAAGTTGTTGTCGTCGTATTGAACTCCGAGTCGTCCATCGAATGCTTCACGCATAATCGCGTCGATCACAACGTTGAAGAGAAGTGGCGAAGCGACGTCTCCCTGTCGGACACCCGTCTGAATCGGGAACTCCTCGGATAAGTCGTTTCGAATACGAACGCTGCTGGTTGAGCCATCGTACGACGCTTGGAGAAGTTGGATGATTCTCAATGGCACGTGTTCGGTTACCAAGACCCTCCACAAGCTGTTCCAATCGATGCAATCGAAAGCGGATTTGAAATCGATGAAAACGACGACAATTCGTTTTCCGCAACGAATTCTTTCTTCCATTAACTGACGGAGGGCGAATATTTGATCAATGCATCCTCGATGTGGTCTAAATCCCGCTTGTTCCTCCCGGCTCGTTTGCTCTCGATGTTTCTGTAGCCTCGATTGTATTATTTTCGTAAATACTTTACCGACGATCGAAAGAAGGCTAATACCGCGATAATTCTTGCATTCCCGACTGTCGCCTTTCTTCAAAATTGGGACAACGATCGCTTTCTTCCATACCGAAGGGACACGATCCGAATGCCATATGTGTGTTATGAGGACATGAAGTCGTTGTGATAAGACATCACCTCCAGCTTTGATCATCTCGGCGGTTACTTGGTCTATTCCCGGCGCTTTTCCATTTTTCAGCGATTTTATTGCTGTCTTCACCTCGATAATTGTTGGTTCGGTATCGAGAAACTGATTCATCGGCTGTTCGATAATCGGTGGTTCGGGTGCTGGACCTTGCGGCGGATCGTGGTTATACAGCTGGTGGAAGAATGCTCTCCACCGCTCCAGGCGTTCATGGGCAGAAGTCACAAAAGTTCCATCCGATTTTTTGATGTTGTCGTTTGTTGATGTTGTTTTGCCACCTAACCGGCGGATTGTCTGGTACAGCGTCCGGTACTCGTGCCTCGACGCCGCTTTTTCCATGTCGGCCGCAACGTTATTCCAGTACGCTTCTCGTTCCAATTTCATTTTCTGCCGAACTTCTTTGTTCAATCTTCGGTATTCCTCAAAGTCGACGTGTTTCATGCGCTTCCGCTGATCGACGAGGTCCAGACAGCTGTCCGAGATCCATGGCTGCGTCAGTTTACGGATAGTTGGACACAACTCCATTGCACACTCCACAATAGATTCCGACAATTGCCTTTCTTCTACATCGATATCGTCCGGTATTGCGAGCGCCGCGAATTTGTTGGATAATGCCATTTGAAACTCTCGCCCGATGGCCGGGTCCCGTAGGCACGCCCAATTTTTCTTGGCTGGTGGTGGCTCCGTTTTCTTCGCTCTTTGCAATCGCATCTGCAATTTCGCTCGAACAAGATAATGGTCCGATCCGCAATCGGGTCCACGCATTGCACGTACGTCTTTAAGCGTCGATCGGAATCTTGTGTTGATCAAAACGTAGTCTAACATCGCCGAGTCTTTGCCGGATGGATTTCGCCAGGTGAGTTGGTGTTTGAGTGGATGGCGGAAAATGCTGTTGCCAACGATCAAGTTGTTTGACGATGCGAATGAAAGCAGGCGTAAGCCGTTGTCATTAATTACTCCGTGTCCGAATTTGCCCATGGTTTCTTCCCAGCCGGTTCGATCTACTCCTGAATGTGCATTGAAATCCCCCGCGAGAATTATTAATTCGGTTTGAGGTATCATATCCAGCGTCTGTTGAAGCTGATCGTAAAATTCGTCCTTGTTCGTGTCCGTGCTGGTCTCGGTTGGCGCATAAACGGATATGATATGGGTCTTGATCGTTCCACTGATGGTTATAACCGCCAAACGCTCGGATATCGGTTGGAATGCGATAACGCTGCTGGCAGCCCGTCGGTCGACCATAAAGCCGACGCCGGCCTCTCTTTTCTCACCACCGGAATAGTAAAGCATCATCGTTTCGTCGATTGTTGGCGGGACGATTGTCAATAGCTGCGTTCCTTTTCTACTAATTAGTACTTGTGAGCAGAGCAGAAAAGGAACGCAAAATTTTCTGATTTGAGTAAAATCTCACTTGAAATTTTTGACGTTACTTTAAACTTTACAAATAAAAAATTCTTAAAAGAAGAATTTGTGACACAATGGAGAAATTAATGTGATAATTTCTAAAGTAAACGAAAGATAATAATTTTTGATAATTATACGACTGAAGTTTTATTTATGGACGTTTTTATATGAGTAAATCAGCTCGACACAAATAAAAGCCATCTAGCGGGTAATGGCGTAAGTGAAAATAATTCACAATAGACTCGAAATGGCCGCTTTCCCCCTAGAGGATTTCAATTGCGTAATTGCAAGTGATATCTGCTCGTTTATAAGAGCAAGTGTAGTTGCTAGTACGCAAGTGTAAAAAATAGTAAAAATTAGCAGAAAAGGAACGCAGCTAATATCTCGGATCCGGTAAGCCGTGGTTCCGATAGCGCAGCAATTGATATTTTGCATTTCAACAATTCCATTGCTATGATTTCCTTTTGACCAACGTGATGTCCTGTTCGTACATTCCACGCAGCGAATTTTAATTCCCTTTTCGGTGTGACTAATTTGGGTGTTCGGCCAGTAACCCACTTCTCACCAGCATCCCTGGTCCCCAGTGCTGGCGCATCGGCTGCCCCGGATGCAGTAGCATTATTTCGTGAATGGTTAGTTCGTGTATCCATGCGGTTTCTTGCCTAGTTTTTACGATCAACTCGGCAGGTCGACAACCCTAAGAAAGGTAATAAGAAAAACGTCAGTACAGAGAAGTGCGTCCATAGCAACGCAGTCTGTACGACTATTTGGAAATGCGGATGACGTGAACATCGTGAGATGTTCCTTCTTAGTAGCAAAAGAGTCTATGTCGAATTAAGAGAGGCGGCAAAATACATAGGGCTGCGCATCAATGAAGAGAAAACAAAGGTGATACAGCAATCCAGAGCTGGAAGGTCCAGAATGGAAGAATATAATATAAAACAGTCTACCTTGGGTCTACAATTACAAAAAGAAACGATGAAAAGGAAGAAATAACTAGACGAATACTGCTGGCTACTAGAGCCTTTTATGCAAAACAACAAATCCTGCAGTCAAGATTTGTGCACAGAAAAGCGAAACTTTTACTCTACAAACAGTAAAACGACCAGTACTCTATTATGGGCGAGACTTGGACTATGACCCAGGACATAGAAAAACGAGTCAACAGCTTCGAGAGCAAAGTTCTCAGATGCAAATTATGTTTATTTAATTTGCTGTCCTACTTTTTATCATTATGAATCTATCCACTCTTTGCAGAGTAAAACACTGAAGTACAAATTGTACAAGTGCCACAAGCAAAAACGATTGGTTGAAGAAATAAGGCTTTTACTGCCTTGCGAGAAGTAGTATCCACTTTAAATTCTGAAATACAACACCTACACCCGAAAAGTCTCAAAAAACATAAAACCATCTCCAAATGGCATCAAATTAATAAATTTTTTTACTTACTTTTCATGATATCTCCTTGCGTTGAATAGAATGTGTCTAAGTGAAGATCCGTAATGTGCCAAAAGTATCCTGAAATAAGAAAAAAACGGAAAAGGATGTTTTAGTCGCATTTCAATTCCAGAAATATTTACTCAATTAGAAAATTGTACTAAAAAACATGTATATGATACGAGAATGGTTTCACTTTCATTTTCAATATGGCCTGCTCTCGGGGAAGACTGAGTGGATGTAGTCAATTTAAAACATCATAGGGCATAGCAGAAAAAACGAAACGGGTACAAGTCGCTGTTTTCAATTTACGTCGAGCATATACGAATAATATAAAACCGCTATCTTCCCTTGATGAAAAGCATCCATGCCGCGCTACTAGATGGGGTGGGTGTATGCATATATGGAAACAGAACGGGGTAGGAGTCATGGGGTAGTTGTAGGCATCTAAATATGAAATCACCCGGCATCCAGTTGTACATCGACAAATGATGGCAAACATTCATCCACAGTCAGTTGAACAGGGTCGATATATGTTTTGTAAAGCCGCCGCCTGATGGGTGGTCTGCCTGTGGGCTGTGAAATGTGGGACGGGGTTTGTGGGACATGAAATATTGAAAACACTTGAATTGATGAAAACTGTTTATGGTTTTTCCATTTCTCTCTGTGCGCGCCATGTTCTTGGACTAATCAAAAACTGTCTTTGGTGTGTATACCTACTCTGTTACAGTTGTTTTGAAAACGCGTTATATTCAAATTCGTTTTTTTTTTTTACCTTTCATACATATATATCGCTGGGACAGGTATAAGAATCATCACTCCCTTGGGATGGTTCAAGATATACATTCTATTGCGAATATGCCGAACATACTCCTCAATATCGGGGGATAGGCAAAGCTGTATGCCATTTTATCCCCAGTTGCTATAGACGCTCGTTTGTCACCATATCGAACCTGATCCCATACCAGAAATATATCCATACATACCTATATACCTGCGAGAGATATGGGTAGGAGGCTTACCTTGAAAGGATCTGACGTATGCAGGTAAGGATTTCAAGTCGATTTTGAATAAATTAAGGAAATCTATCATGTTCTGTGTGCGGCGTCTTCTACAGATCGGCATAAGCCAGAATAATTTGTCTTTGAAGTGAGTGAAGATATGCTATCCACATACTCGTGTCAGTGGGGACTTGGATAATGTCTCTTTATTGTATATACAGGAAAGGAAATAAACACAAGAAAATTGATATCCAAATATTAAGGGGAACTTAAGTATAATTTACCGTTATCTGTTAACTTCCCATTTTTTGGAAAAGGAAATTTTATTAAATTTTATTTTATTTTTACTTTTTTTTTTTGGTTTAACTTAGGAATAGCAAACACAATTGAGTTATGGGTGTTCTTAAGCTTAAGACTTTTGAAAAAATTTTATTGAAGCTTTGAGCTTGAATAATTGGATTGGAGAGAAATAAGTTCTAAGTTAAGTAGGGGGAGAAGTTATGTGCGACTGCAAACTGAAAACTTCATTCATGCTGCTTTAACACTGCGTGATCAAAAACTAAGTAGGGTTTTTTAATTTTAAACAAAAACGGTTTGTTATTCTTTCGAATTTATTTCATCCCCTTCAAAGTACAGTACAGAAGTTACTACTAACTTACTTACTTAGAAAGCTCTACAATCCGGATGCGGTCCTGGACCCTCGTCTTTGCATTTCTTCCGACTTACTAAAAACTTTCATTCTTAAGTCTTCCCTCTTTACCAAAAAATTCCCTGTCGGGCCTTGAGCAAGGTTATCTAGGCCAAGGCGGGCGTTGAGGTGGTGAGAAATTGGTGTGGTGACCAAGTGGCAAGTGGAATATTTTAATTGCCCGGAATCAAGGGAGGCAGCACGCGTTTAGATGGAGTAGGGGCGGTGTGGTGGACTGGCACCATTTGGTTGCCACTAGTGTCCAACAAGTTTAATTTTGGGGTGGCAAATGCCAGTTTACTGCCAACTTAAGGTAATATTTTAGGGGAAAACAATATAAATGCCGCACTTTGCTGTCAGTGGATGAACAACCCGAGTAAAAATAAAAAATGGGCTTATGACGGGCGAATCACGGCCGCTTGGCATTTTAAGGGGGATATGTCGGCCGTAGAATTTTTAATCATTTTTAGTGCGGCATATACGGCCGCACGACGTATAAACTTGACGAAAAGATTTAAGTGGCCAAAAACTAAGCTGTATACGCGGGCATTCCACGGGAAAATTGGTGCCAAAACAGAATCTGCACCAAATGTATTATTGAATTTGTTTTATGGGAACTTGAGCATTTTCTTAATGTACAATGAATGGACTCTTTCGATTTATCCAATAAGATTATCGATGCGTATCGATGATTAGTTTCCGCAACGTGAACCACGAAAATGTAAATCCCCAAGTAGTCTTGCCGACTATCGTCCTATAAGTATCTTGTGTTTTTTAGGTTAGGTACAAAGGAAACTAATGCCACCTAATGGAAACGGGGTTTCTATTAAGTCTGGTACATTCTGGCTTTCGCAAAGGCAACAACTGTGAAACTGCACTTCTGAAGGTTACTACTGTCCTTGGAATGGCTCCTGACTCCGGTAATGTTGCTTTCCTTGCTCTTCTTGATTTCAGTAAGGCATTTGATAGTGTTGACCGCATGCGACTATTTATCAAATTGGCAACCCACATGAAGTTTACATCCTCTTCTACCTCTTCAATCCGTAGTTACCTGCAAAATCGTTCCGAAAAAGTATGGTTGCATAACTCGATTTCGGATCCCTTACCGATAATAAATGACGTTCCGCAGGGCTGCATACTAGGACCATAACTATTCTCTATGTACATAAGTGATCTTGGCAGTGTCGTGACAAGCTGAAAACTTGACATGTATGATGTTCAGATCTACTTAAGCAGCCGTCTTGGACTCCTCAAGGTATTGGCAATTGCTTATAAGCTTCTACATTCCGACCGTCCATTTTATCTACATGAATATCTCGGTATTGGGCGTACGTCTTGAAGAAAGTTATTTACGCCGCTAAGAGTATCTTTCTTGGTTGGGCAAAGATATTTTATTATTCATTCGCTTCAAGTTTGGAATAGTCTGCCTAACTACGTACAAAATGCGTGGTGGTTAAATGTCTTCAATTTTTTGAAAAACCAGTAATATTCCTTCAACTAGGTACATTATTTTTAATTTTTACTTGTTTAGCTCTTTTTTTTCTCACTTTTTATTAGATCACTCACTCGTTCCACTTTTTATTAATTAAGGGGTCGTCCATAAATTACGTGAAGTGATTTTTGCGATTTTTCGACTCACCGGCCGCCAACTGTATGGGGCCTGCAGTTCAAGAAAGCGTCAGTTCGGGCCTGAAGATCTCCAGCCTTATTATCGTTGTCGAATCATCCAAGTGATATTTGTCTTAGGCGGTGTCGCGTCACTTTGAATGTGGTATTCTAGTTGGGGCTACGAGGAACGTTGGGAAATGAAACATATTTTCATTTGACAATTGAGTTTAACGTATTTAACAGTGCGTTATGAAAAAGGCATAAGAACTTGTAAAAATTAATAAATAAAATTAAGTAATGTAACGGCGGACTTACCCCCGGGTAGCAAATATATAGCAACTTTACAGGTAATATTCTTTTGAAAATACTGAGTTAGGAAGAAAATTAATTTTTTTGAGAAAGTCAAGGATTTTTTTCGGGAAAAAGGGAGGCCTGGGGAAAACAAAAAAAAAGAAAGGGGGAGTTTTTTGAGAAAAATGAAAAAAAAGGGCAGTCTCTGTCGGGAGGTGATGTGAACCAGATACTAACAATAAAAAGAAAAATTAATGAATAAAGCTATTTTGGTTGAGCGTTAGTATTTTTTTTTGTGTGCCGAAAAGTTCGGGAAAATATTAATTTATAAAATAATTGCCGTGTTTTTATATCCAGTCGGAGACCACAAACCTGAATAAATTGAAGAACGGTTCGATTAACTGGATAGAAAAGCTGGACAAATCACCGAGATTCTAGGCCGCGGCAGAGACGGCAGCGATAGGTGTTTGCCAGTTGAGCGACCAGAGGTTCAGCAAGGTTTATGTAGATTTAGAAAAGGACCGAACAACTCCCCCATCAAGACACAGAACTCATGAAGCCCGAAAAGTATACTCGGCGAGGATGTAGGAAGTCGACACCCCTAAAATAACAACGAGGAGGAGGATGAAGCCTTGAAGATTTAACAGAAGATGGTTTCAGATAAGTACACTAGAGATAAGGTTGTGCAATAAGTATATAGGAAAAGGGTACCTAGTGCGATCGTACTGCACCCCGAGGTACCAAATTACTGAGCTGACACCAAGCAAAACAAGAAAATTAAATTTTGGTTTTGGTTAAACCAGCTCGCAGGGCATCCGACCCAAACGTGGGAATACCAACCAACTAATGTTTTCCACCGAACCGTTGTTGAAGGAGGAAAATCTCGGGAAGTCAACTGACGAATTACCAATGAAATGAATAAAAGCTGATTAGAATCAATAAAATTGTCTTGTTTAAAGTTAGAATAATTTTGATTAATATTTGAAATATTTATGAAGTTTGACACCATGAAGTTTATTGATTTGTTTACTTTGTTTTACACTCTAATTTTTTAGATTTTTTTATTGTCAAGTTTTTTATTACAATATTTTACACTTGGTTGGTTGTGATTTAATATATAGTAGTGGTAGTGATAGTGCACCAAGATTGCTTGGGCTGCTAACCGTTTGGTTTTGTTTGTGACGCACTGACTAGGTCGTAAAGGTTGTGATTGCTTGTCTATAACACAGGTTCAAATAATTGGAACATCAAACGGACTGGTACCAGCGCGTTTAGGTATAGTAGTAACTAATTAATTACAGGGAACAATTAATCCTGTTAGTATGTGGTCGTTACGACCTGGCCAAGCGACTTAGATATGGGTAGTATCGGTGTTATTTGATGTTTGTGAAAATCGTAATAGGAAACGTTCTTGATATTTAGGGGAAAGTTATAGGTTCTCGTTGTACACTTGATTTTGTTTCATTTTTTTATTGATTTGGGAATTGAGTTTGTTGTTCAATAGTGTTCAAATAGTTTTATCAATAAATGTAACTGTTATATTAATGAACTTGGTTGATGGTTATATTCTTGATGTCCTAATGATGGGCTAAAGGCACTATTATGGCTCAGCGGCGGTTCACTCTCTCCATGAATTCAAGTTTTCAAGCACCCTCCTTGCTCCAATATGTTATTCTCGTCCGCCCTGATGATGGGAGGACCTTCAATTGCAGGTAAGTGGTGATGCACCGATGTAAGTGGTACCTCTGGAGTCCTGCCATCCCACGACCCCCCGACGAGCCAGCCCTTCTCTGGAGGCCCGGGGTACCGTCGATGTGTTGATTTACATCCTTTGATTTTTTTGTTTGTTCAAAATTATTTTGTGTTTTTGTATGCGGATCCGGGGTTGTCTTCTTCGGGCAAACCAACCCAGGGTTCACATTACAGTAATTTGCATTTTGGTTATTGGATGTTAATTTTGTATAATTTTTTAGGGAATATACAATCAAAAGAATTGTCGTTTACATTTTACTGCTTCAATTTCGCTAAAGATAGAACCGTCGATACCTACAAAGTTATAGAGCAAAATTGTCACTTGACATTTGCACCTAGGGACAATTAGAATTCGACATTTGTCAATCTAGTCACCAAGTGTCACTTAGATTGACAATGAGAATGCCTATTGAGGGTCGAACTGACACCAGTCACGGCACTCGACAACGAGAATAAAGCTGCTGAACTTCTCTTCACTCTCGTGCCGTGAATTGTGACGGCAAGAATTCACGCCGTATAAGCTCGTAACGGAAAGCAAGACGCGAGCTAAGCGTGAAAACCATCCACACACGCGTTCGCGCTTGTTTGCGGGTGTTCACGGCGTAACACTGGAGCCGTCTTGAAGCTTTCGTTGAGGTGATGAACATTTTTGCACTTGATTTAGTCGTTTTCGTTTCAGTCGTTTTCGCTTGTGTGTCTGTAGGGAATCATGATTTCATGCATGCCACGTCCTGTCAGGCGGATACCTAAAGTATCATCCCTCAGTTAGACTGAGTCAAGCTTAGTCGTGCCAGTCGACCTGGTCTGACAGGCCACTGCCTACCGGCGGCCTGTAAGTGAATGGGGTCTTTATTGGAGAAACATGTTTTACTTAATTTAACCCAATTTTCTTGCCATTTTACACTGTTTCTTAAAAAAAAAATAATTACGTGATATTTGCCGAGACTCCCCCCCCTCTCTCCCACGTGAGATTTGGTGAGATTCGCCTCGACCCCCTCCCCCCTAAGCGCCCCACGTAATTTATAGACGGCCCCTAATGTGCTGCGATTATAATGTACATGAGTTGTTTTGCGTTAAAAGATTATGTAATCTTGATGTACAATTCATAAAATAAACGAAATAATAAATTAAAAATAAATAAAGATTCTCAATTGAAATCTGTTGATGGAATGCGGTCCTCTTATTTTGCACACTCAACTACCTCCAGCGCCTCCACTAACATACTTTCCCTTACACTTTAATAGTAAAATCAGCTGTTTTCCATGTGAAATTCAAGTTATTTCCTTGCTGTGAACGTGATTTACAACCAAAAATTTCCATATTTTTCATACCTTTCGAAAATAGACCACGTGGTTTATTTTTCTTAAAATTTTATTAACTTGCCTAACAGAATGAAGACGCAAAAAAGGCGACGATAAATCATATTCATAAATTACGCTCCCTGAAAAGTCTCATTGTTTCATTAAAAAGAAAGTTTTTTTCCCACCAAACTTAGTGCTAGTAGAAGGCCTAGGCCCAACTCAAGACAATGTAATAAGATCTAAGAATCGCCCGAACTTTATCAGTGCTTCTAATCATTTCAGATACTCGGAGCTGGGAATAAAAAGAAGTTAATTTAATTTCACTCTAACGTCCCTCATAAATTAACTGTAAGAAAAGCACCCTGCTTCAAGCCCACGCCGCCATTGAGAAGTCCTGCTTTTTAACTTTTCCCCCCAATCGGTGGGTCCCGCAATTTTTCTAGGGGCTCAAGGACACTCTCCTAGTGTCTACAGTTGACCTTTTATTATATCGTGTGTACACGTACAGCCATCGAGGCCTGACGCTGCCTAGGTCTGCAAATGCCATTGAATTAAAACACGGCACGGTCATGGTGCTCCCATGAAGAATCAATAGGTCCAGGTGAGCTCAGGTGAGTTAAGGTAGGGGTAATTTTTTTCCCAGTATATACGATTCGGCGGCTTAATCAAACATTTCTGGTCACATCAGAAGGAATTTTAATTACGGTTCACTTTTTTCGGTTATAAATCATATGAATAATTACTGTGGAGTTGCCTCCTTACACGCAATCTTTTCCAGGCACTAAACCAGCACGATACCGGAGGCCCAGAGGCCCGGAGCGGTCCTAGTTTTCAGGCACTGTAATGGGCTCATGAAGGATAAAGAACTGGTTAATCAATTACGGTTAATATACCGCCACTGTGGAGAACTATAACCATGATTGTACTGAATTTTCTTAACGTCTTGCTGTGGTGATCTTAATGTTCCGTAATATGTGATTTACTGTTATTGCGGGCGAAGTTTCCTTGGGTATATTTCATACAAAGATTTACGAAATTTAGCAACGTAATCGAAATTGAGTGAGCAATTCGAATAAACAGGGTGTTTGGTAAGTGATATACGGCGTTTTAACATAAGGAAATCGCTGTAATTGGAGCTCTTTTGGCGTAAGAAACTTGTTATATCATCCTGCACACTACAGCATAATATTTACACTTTTGAAAAAAGCCAGTTTTGACAGCTCTGAATACATTTACTATTAGATTGGGTACGTATTTGGCACATTATGGTATGACAATAACACCGGATAAGATTAAAAGTCAAACAGAAGATTACCTTAAATAAGGTGAATTCTTCAACTAATTTTACACCAATGGAAATATTTAATTTGCTAATCAATTGCTCCTTTATCCTTTTCAATTTAGACGACCTGTGCAGAGCTCCCCTCCAAATTGTAATCAATTTTACAAATTTGGCACCCACCGTTCAGCCCATAAATGCACAATTTGGTGACCATACAAAAATCTACTAAATAATTACTCTTTACCTATCCTATTTTAATAACACTGGAACTTTTCGTTAGCGCTCCACGCATTTATACATTTCGAAAGGTAGTTTGCTCCCATATTCTGGCAGGAGCAATGAAAACGTTACCTTCAAAATTATTTTTTTGAAGTTATACTTCTTTAGGCGCGTTTTGAAAAATATTCTGAGAGTGAATTTTGATGAATTCGCAACGGAACGCAACGGAGGATATGGGCGAAGGGATGTAGGCAATGGAAGGCAAGCATTTCAACTTCCATTCTTCATGCGCACTGGGATTATCATTATTATGCACGGTATACAGAAAACGATGTTTCTGAATACCGTGATTACTATGGGCATATGAAAATTCGTAGTCGATGCCGGCTCACGATATCGATGGGTGAGGGGGTTTTTATGCTGAAGCTATGGAGGGAAATAAATTTCATGTTCGAGTCAATAGCTAAGCGTAAGTTTGATTTTTCGTGGGCATAGGAAGATTCGTAGTGTTTATTGTGTGCTGTTTGTGGGTGAGGAGCTTTACTGGATGGAAGGCAATTTCTCTCACTCGTAGTGTAATATCTTAGAGGCGCCAAGTTTTAACTTGTAAAAAGTGGCAAAATATTGTATTTTAGCATTTTTTCCTCCACGTGCATTACCGGTGATAAGTTAGTTAATGATCCGAGTGAATATATTGAATGAAATTGACCAGTTGAATTGGTGACCAGTTATGTTTACATTCATGGTGGTTTTTGTTAATTTAGGGAAAAAATGTTGGATTTATGTGGTAATGAAATTAAAAGTGAGTTTAAAATGGTTAAAAATTATTACGGAATAGTTATTAAAACATAAGTGCAAGTACCACCACACAATATGAATAACAATAACTTTTGAACTTTTTCCTACACATTTTTTTGCTTTAATATTTTTAAAAATTATTCTTTAACAAGCTTTAATCACTTTAAATTCACTTTTAACTCAATAACCACACAAATTCAACACTTTTGCCCCAAAATAACTCGACAAAACCACAGCGAATGTAAACAAAATTGGTCACCTTCACAACTAAACCAATAAAACATATTGGTTCACTCAATTTTTTGAAATTGTTTTAATTCAATCACTGAAACACTAATCACTGGTAATCCAGGTGCAGAAAAAAGTGACAAAATACAATATTTTACAACTTTTTATTGCAAAAATAAACTTAAAAAATTGGCTCCACTATGTTATTACACGAGAAATGTCATCCATTCAAGCAAATCTAGGATCGGCACTGGCTGCTTCCAGGCCTGTAGCTACGATGGGTTTGCTGGAGGCCCTATCACAACCCCAAATATGCAGCTACTGCAAATTTAAGACATGATATGAACTTGCAGCACGCTGCTTTGCTTGTCATTTTACCAGCCTCCGCCAATTGAAATACTTTTGATTGCAGCGTGCTGCATTCTCATCTCATGCCCTAATTTGCTGCACGCTCCCAATTTTGATGTTCTGATACGGCCTGCGGACGATATAGGCGAAGGGGTAGAGGCTATGGAGGGCAAGCATTGCAACTCCAATCCTTTAGCTATTAAGTTTATTATTATATGGGCATATGAAAATTCGTAGCCAAAGTCCGTTCACTATGTCCATGGGTGACGAGGTTTTTACCCCGAGGCTATGGAGGGAAATAAATTACATATCCTAGTTTTCAGCTAAAGGCGGCTCTAAACGATGCTATGAGCACTTTCCAACGTTGGAAGCGTTGATGCTGTATTTGCCGATACATTAATGTCCTTAGTATGACACTCTTCGTATCATATTTCAATTACCCTAACCCACTCAATTTAATTGAGTAACAACTAAAAGAAGAAGCTAGGGAAGTGAACAGAATTTGGAAGTGACGTTTATTTCAGTAGTGGCAAAGGAAGTAGAATGAATCTACCCAAGGTCGATGAACCCACAGGTGAGTTACGAGAGCATACCGGCAAAATGAGTCTACGCAATGCCTGGAATTCCTCATTGTGACAGAGGGCACAGACGATGTCCTTTTGGATTGCCGGAGATTAGCCGAGCAAACTGCTGCACTGTAATCTACAGCTAAAGGCACGGCTAAGAGCAACGAACGTCTTAGACTATAATGGTACGATCGTTTGATCTACTGACTAAAGTTGAGGAGAAGCTAAATTCCTCAATCAGAAGCTAAGGCGGAAAAGAACAAAAAAGAAGTTAGTTAGGCTTAGAAGTACCAGTAGTATTATCAGGTAAATAAATGCTGATCCAGCTTGCGACGCATATTAAGCTTAACATTCATTATGTTTTGGTAGAAAATTAGCCAGTCTTAAGAGAATTTCATGAGGCATCTTAAGCCCATCTTAAGATAATTGTAATTAGGCCTAATGACCCAACTAGTTGGTGATTTTAGTTAGGATTAGAATACGGTATAACCGACAGCCTTGAGCGTGTCGGCATCATAATGCTTGCACCTTCCAACGCACGAAAATAGAAAGAATCCAATAAAATATTTGTGTACAAATTAAAAATTAGTCTTAAAATCACGCCAAAGAAGTATAACTTCTAATGCGTGTACATAAGTACACACACCCACTGTTTTTTTTTTTTTTACTTTTTAGTTTATTTTAAAATATATATTTCTATTTTTAGTCTATTTTATGTCTTCCACCATTTTGTAGTGACCGCCATATTGGATTTTAAATTACGTCATAGAGCTTTCTTTCTTACTTACTAACGTACACTTTCATTTGATAGCCATACCGAGAGCGAAGTAAATGAGAAGGTAAACCGCCATTTTGTGTTGGCTGCCATTTTGAATTTGGAATGAAGCGACACAGATAATACCTAGTATTCTACACCCTTTTATTGGATACCCATACCGAGCGCGTTGTAAAGAAAAGGGGAAGGTAAGGTAAACGGTAAGGTAAAGTTTTGTGTTGGCCGCCATTTTTCGCTCACCGCCATTTTGAATTTGGAATGAATCCATACTGCTAATTGTATTCAACGTGTTATATCCTTTCATTTGACACCCATACCAATCGAGAAACCTGTAAAGAAAAATATAATTCGCCATTTTTAATTGGGGGTGACGCCACACAGGTAATAGTATTCTACTTGTTATACCCTTTCATTTGATACCAATACCGATACCAATTGTGTTGGCCTCCATTTTGTATTTGCTGCCATTTTGAATTTGGAATGACGCCACATATCTAATAGTATTCTACTTGTCATTGACTTGCCCTTTGAATTGATATCCATGCCGAGTGACTTCTAAAGAAAAATGTAATCCGCCATTTTGTTTTGGCCGGCATTTTGAATTTAAAAGGATGCCACACTAGGTAATTATATTCTATTTATCATACCCTTTCACTCGATACCCATGGCGGGGATCGGTAAACACAGTTGCGAAATTTGGCCGCCATCTTGGAGCCGACATTTTGATTTTTTTTACAAAATTGTCAGAATGCATTGTCACGTGAACTATACATATGGGTAAAATTTGGGGTTGATTGGGATTGGTTACATGAAATTGTACGTTTCAATTCTTTTTTTCTTTTGTGTCAAATATTTCCTCTGCAATTCCCTTTTTTATATTTTTCTTGGGCGCCATCTACCCGATCGCATTCGTACCATGCAGTTTACCCACATTTAGTCAAAATACACACTCTGTGAAGTTTCAGCCCAATCTGCCGGCTAGTTTTAGCTTAAAAAAAACTTATACAGACGCTCTGTCCGTCTGTCTGTCCGTCGGTGACCTTCTTTCATCTCTGAAAGTATTGTCGCTACAAACTTCGGCCATATCTCAAATTGTAGCTCTTGATCAAGAGACCTAAACTGAGAAAATGGTTTGGAAACTCCAACCGGAAGTATATTTAATAAAGTACATACATACATATATCGGTAGCCTAGAACTAAGGCGCTGGAGTCCTATCCCGCGGAACCAAGTTCAATCCTCGGCCGCGCAATGGTGAAATATAATTTTTTTTACTTCGGTGGAACATGTTTTGAATATATCACTAAATTATATTATTTAATAATGATACTCAGGAGAACATAAACATTTACTTAATTAAAAGTGAACAAATATCATTTTCTTGATTTTTTAATGTCATCCAGTCTGAAGTGCTATTTAACAGAAAGAATACCATGAAAAAGCGTAATTAGTGGCTAGTCTCTAAGCACAACATCCCACTAGTTTTACATTTAAGTATATGGATGCTGCAATAAAACTTTACATTCAAAATTATTTTTTACTTTTTGGTTCATTTTAAAATAAAAGTGTTTTTTCCAGTTTTTTTAAACTATTTTTTTTTTCCTTTTTACCTTCGTTGGTCGATCTACATATGTTGTTTTAATAAACAGGCTGGTAATTATACTCCAAACTATTTCAAGCAATGCAACCAACATAATTGGTTTTGCTTTTACATTTAATGGGAAAACGTATCCCTCATCTCCCTCCAATCACATTCCTGTCAATTGCAAAACGACAAATATACGAAATCCCCAAAAATTCATTTCTATACTCTTAAGACTCAATTTGATTGATTTGTAGGCATTTAAGGAAAAATCCCGCCCCTCCATAAACGTCATGCCGGATCAAAATAATCACGTCATTCGATATAAACCATGGATTTTGTTTGTGCGATTTTACCGCCGGTAAGCCGTTTATTTTTTTTCTCTTCTTCTTACAGGTAAACACAGTTATTTCAACGAAAAAGTACCGAAATTCCACCATGAAACAGTTAAGGTATTCGTTAGCTTAGAGATTTCAATTTCCGAAAATTGCGAGACACGTTAGGAGAGAACCCATTTAAAATGCGACTTTAAGGATTTGGAAAAGTGGGTTTCTTCCATCGGTGTTTTTTCCGTTTTTGTTCTCCAATCGGATGTACGAAGTCGATTATGCTACTCCAACCGCAAGCTTTTAAAAGGCTTTTGTTATAATGAAATTTATTGACTTGAAACATTTTTGTCGTTTCGGGGATCCGTGTGTTTTCCTTCTTCATTTGAGTGAGAAAAGTTCGGCATCCAAAGTACTTCTTTTTGAATGGATTTCTAACACGAGTGGATTATTTATCTTTTTCTACAAATATTGTAAAGGTACACGAATTTGAAGGTATAACAAGTCAAACTTCATTTTCAGGTTAATTTGAAAATACTTAAATTAAACTTGAAAGGGTTTTGATCACTTCCTGTTCCAAGGTGAGGAGCATTTGAAAAGATACGACTACAAAAAATTTATCAATGATTCACATTTACATTTGCTGGCCTCCGAAGCCTAGGATCAGTAATCCGTGGTTCGCGATACACGCCGGACCTGATGGAAACGGCACCCTATCGTATTCTATCTGTTTTTAGCGAGTGAACAACACAGCAATTTAGTTTCTGTTATTACTACGTGCGTTCGATCCAATTGTTAGCAATATAGTTTGGAGTTCTACCTTCTGGTACTGGAGCAGAATATTATTTTTAAAAGCTTCTACCATTTCACCGCTGGTTCTGCAGATTTGTTGCGCTTTGGGTACTGTTTTGAATTCATTTGCTACCCAACCCATATAGTGGGCACCGCGTCCAACTTATGCTTATTGTGCACATAGCCCAGTAACGGAAAATACCGTCGTCCCTCCGGACGGAGAAAAGAAGGTCAGAAGCTCTTACATATAATTGCTCATCTAATTAGTCAGATTGTTCATCTAATTAGTCAGAGCAAGACACTCACACAGAACATGTGAGGAAGTCTCGTCGGCTTACAGAAAGGTATATGTGTGATCGCCTGTAAGATCCATGCCTAGCGATATGGAATCGATGGAAAGTACTCAAGTAAATACTCATGAGTACAATTGGAAGAAAATTACTCAATCAGTACTTCTTACTGGTTCAAAAGCACTCGATTCCTTGACATATGACATACATGTACTCTCACGAGAGAATGAGTTTCGGATACATGGAACAAAAATTGGCCAAATTTGCCTCTCTTTGTTTTGGCATTACTGATAGCTTTCAACGAACGGTACCTGCAAACAGCCTTAGCGTATACGTTAGTCGATTTCCGAATGGGGACAGATTGTATATACTTATATAGCTTACATGGGAAATAAATCCAAACTTATAAAGACCCATTTACATCCCAAACGCAAAGTGGAAACACACTTAGAGCACTTTTATTGCACAGCAATTTGTTTGTTGTTCTCCCTTTTACATGAACATGGCTTCTACGTTGGTGAATATAGAGCGAAGCATACACATTTCTATGCGATAAAAGAATTCTAATTTGCGATGGCGAAGCTTTTTCCGCTATGCCCGCCAAATGAAGTTGAGCTTTCGGTCAATCATTACTTCCAGATACCTACGTGTGAACTAGAAGCTAATGACCTGGTTACCTACTTTCAGAGCTATGGTTTCCACCCTTTTCCGGTTGCTTATTAGCACTACTTATGTGTTGTCGTCAGATAGCATTAGAGTTCTCGAGCCACATCATCATTTTTGCAGGGGGGCAGATAGGGCCTCTATAAGCCTGGCCCGACCGCCCTATGTGGACCAGATGTCAATCGGCTCACACAAAGGATCTAAGACCTTGCCTCATTCGCACCTTGTAATAACGAATGCTTCATCATAAAAAAAATCGTTATGGAAAAGGGAGGCCGAGGACTTTGAGAATACCGGCGTGGATATGAGAGTAATAACTGCGCCGGTATCGAAAACTTTATACATACATATTTCTAAACGCGAGTGTAATTTTACCAATACGGAACTGAGTACTAGTTACGTCCAATGCTGCATAGTCTTTGTAATCGAACCAGAACAGTTATGTATATTGAGTATGATAAGTGGTACCTTTCACGGACCATAACATGATTGCCTGAAATATGAAGCAATGCAACAACAAAAACTAAAACTTTATATGAGTTAAAATTTGGTTTTGAGTGGGTGATGATGCTGGGATACACAATCATATCAAGAGTAGTGGGACATTTTTTTAGTGGAACATGGCAAAATTTGAGGCCTAATTTACCGTCGAGTAAGAGACAAATGCACTGCCCAGCATACATAAGTGTAACCGTAAGGCCCCCGCTTCACTGACCTCAGTTCAATAATGCCCAGTTTTATCCACACAATCTACTGGGTAAACTCCAGTTCATGTTCAGTTCATGCTTGAAGTTGTTGTTGATTTTCGTCAGAAGTCAGAAATGCAAAAGCCTACTGCAAAGGCATTCCACTATTCTAGTTGATTACTCTCTTTTGAGCGAGCTTTTGCGTTCAACTTAGCTTCGAGACCAGTTGGACGAACTGATATTTGCTTATCCTCAGTTAAATTTGTGGAAATTGTATGCGAACTGAGGTTATTTTAAAGTTTAGCTCGCCAATTTGGTCGAATTTGCTTACCTCGTTGAAGCCGAGGTATTAAGTTGTTTCTTTAAAGCTTTTCAAAAAGCTTTCCGAACACGTAAGGCAGATATTGCATTATTTCATTTGAAATACGTTTTTCCTACTAGGGCCATTATGAAAAACGAGGAAATCTCTCTTTCACCACGAGGAACCACATTCCATCGTTTGTAGTGACCGAGATAACCCTCCAATGTTTTGGATTATCAGGTTAACTTGAAATATTTAGGGTGTGGATTTCGCCGCCCAAAGCGAAAGTGCGTGTGCACTTTTCCATTCATATTCACGCGCTCCGCCGACCCTGCTCCCTCGCCTGACTGGCAATACAGTGACCTACTATGCTTAGGAGTATCCAGCTTTATTAAAGCTTCAACGATCTTGCTCTGCCGTGGAATCTCCTCGTTCTAAAAGCTTGCCAATAGTGTTTTAGGAGGAAGCCCACATTCGCTTATACACGTTTTGAATACCTTTTAAAAAAGTTTGGCCTACTAAGAGAGATAACC